>PVJD01003557.1:139713-159915 GCA_004026545.1 Mormoops blainvillei
CAAAAGATATTCCATATATGAACCTCAAAACCTAAAATATTTAATATCTGGTCCTTTACAAAGTTGACAAAGCCTTGAATTAGTCAGTTCCACTGATTTACCTGTATGGTCCTCAGACAATCTCTCTTCATTTTGATAGCTTTATGGTATATATTAAAGCCAGATAGAATAAGACATCCAGATTTAATCTTCCTTTTCAATGTATTTTTGTCTATCCTAGCTCATATGAGTAACCATATAAATTTTTCTAGTTATTTTACTAATTTCTATAAAAATCTTGCTGAGTACAATTGAAATTTTATTGAATCTATAAATAAATAGATTACATTGTCATTTAACCATACTGAATTTTCTGTGAACATAGTATATCTCCCTGTTTATGTAGATTTTCTTTGCTTTATTTGAGCAACATTTTGTAGTTCTCTGTATTGAAGCTCCAGCAACCTTTTGTTAAATGTGTTTCCAAATAATATGTGGTTTTAATGCCAACACAAAAAAACTTTCCTAGTTTAATTTTCAATGATTCTACTTATTATCTTTTAAAATAATTTTTATTTATTTTTATTACTTGTTAAATATTTTATTTATTTATTTTTAGAGAGGGTAAGGGAGGGAAAAAGAGAGGGAGAGAAACATCAATGTGTGCTTGCCTCTTGCGTGCCCCGCTACTGGGGACCTGGCCCGCAACCCAGGCATGTGCCCTGACTGGGAATCAAACCAGCAACTCTTTGGTTTGCAGGCAGGCACACAACCACTGAGCCACACCAGCCAGGGCTTATTAGCTTTTTTTTTTATCTTATACTCTTGAATAGCTTCCTTGTGTCGTGAGACCATGGTAAACTTACTTATCAATTCCAGTGGTTATTTTGATGATTCTTTAAGATTTTATACATAAATAATCATGTTCTCTATAAATATGAAATTTACATTTTTATCTGCATTTCTTTAATCCTTGCTTTATTTTATTAGTCAGGATTTCCAGCTATAATGCTGAATAGAAGTGACATGACTGAATACCACTGCCACCTTGTAGGTGTTAACTATAGTTTTTGTTTTTATTTTTTATGATATTAATTATCAGATTGAGGATGTTACCTTCTATTTCTAGTTTACTGAATTTTTAAATATTGAACCGATGAATTAATTTTTTATGTTGCTTGGCTCATTTTTCTCCTTCATTCTGTTTATTGATTTCAATATATTAGATATGTTAAACCCATTTTGCATTCTTGGTATAAAACCAACTTGCTCATGATGTATTATACATTTTATATACTGTTGTATGTGATTTGCTAATATTTTAAAAACAATTTTATTAATTATTTTTCCATCTGAGTTAATGAGAGTGTTAGTCTATACTTTGCTTTTATTCATATTATCTTTGTCAGGTTTTGGTATCAGGATTACGCTAGCATTACAAAACAAACAGGATATATATATTTTTTTCTTCATTTTTGGTAACAGTTTGTTTAAGATTTTTTTTTTTAAATGTTTGGTAGAATTAACTAGTTAAGTCATCTAGGATGGGACTTTTCTTTGTGGAATGATTTTAACTAAAAGATTCCATTTTCTTCATAAATAAAGAGCTATACAGATATTCTAGATTTTTTTTAAACTTTATTTTTATTGAATTCATCAGGGTAACATTAGTTAATAAAATCATATAGGTTTTAGGTATACAATTCCATATGAAGCATCATCTCATGTGTATTCACCACCCCAAGTCAAGTCTTCTTCCATCACCATTTATCCCCTCTTACCCTCTTCTACCTCCCCCAAATCCCCTGTGTCTGTGGTTCTTTCTTTTTCTTTCTTTGCTTAATCCCTTCCCACTTTTCACCAAGCCCACCACCTCTACCCTTCTGACAGCTGTCATTCTCTTCTCTTTATCCATGGGTCTCTCCCCACTCTGTTAGTTTATTTTATATACATATTTTCTGCTTTACTTTGTGTCTTTTTTGGTAAATTGTGTTGTTTGAGTCAAATATACTGGATGAAAGTTCTTCCTGACAGCCTCTTGTTTTTCTTTTGTTTGTAGGAGCTCTAGTCATATCCCTTCTTTCAACCTCATGTTAGTAATTTTTGTTACTTTTTATACTATTGGTGATTTATCAATATTATTTTATTTTTAGCTATTCATGTTTAGAGTTTTTGTGTGTCACAATCTTTTGTATTACATTGCCATCTGTTCTTAGGTAAAGGTATTTCTAAACACTCATGAAAGCAGGGTCTAGAACTTTCTAGCGTAGTATACATAAAGCACCCTGGTGCTCTGACAGGTGGCATTGCTATGTGAATTAAAAGAACTGACTTTTAAGAATTTGAGTTGAAACCCATTAAGGTATGAGATCCCTGTTATTAAGGTGAACCTTGAATGTTCATTTTTCCCTAAGAAACACTATGAAGCAGCTCTTCTAGGAGTAGAATTATATCAGACTCATTGCCCCAACCAATAGATTCAAGACTGGAAACAGGGACTTCTCTGCTGAACTTGTCAACTATTCATTTCCCAGTGGATTGTTTTTCACATGAGATTTTAAAGTTTTGCTGTGATCTCAAGAGGCCTTCCCACAACCCCTGACCCCAGGGGATTTTCTAAATCACCTTTTGCCCTTTATGTGTGATCTACAGAGGGCTGCTACTTATACTGGACTTGGAGATTTCCAGGAGGGGCCAAGCACCACTAGTGATAGGCCTGGGGCCATTTAGCAAGAGGTACAGGGCACGTCAAGGCCAGGTGCTGCTTGTTTGAGAAACTTCAGGAAAGTCTGAAGCATGAACCAAGATAGACTGTTCATATGGAAAAACCAATGGAAGCAGTTTGGGTGGTCCTGCCAGTTATATAGGGAAGGGTTTCAGAAAATCACGAGGGTGGGGTGAAAAGTGTGAGCCAGGTTGATGGAGAGTCAGATATGGTACCCATCTGCCTCCTCTTTGTGGGGTGGGCATACCCAGAAAAGGAACAATGACCTCTGTTAGCACTTTCATTCAGAAGAAAGCTGTTCTCCACAGTCCTTGCTCTGATGCTGGACACACCACTTCCTTCCTATATGTCCCTGGGTCCTTTCAAGGTGCTCCCCCTGCACTGGAGCTCAGAGCTAGTAAGCATGAGTTGTTTGTGCACAGGCCTTTTAAGAGGAATGCCTGAGACCCTAGAACCCTTGGTCTCACTCTGCCACAATCTTTCTGGTTTTTACTGCCAGCAGTTATGGAGACTTCTCTTCCTGGCACTGGAACCCTGGGCTGGGGGTTGTGGTGTGAGACAGGGACACCTCAATCCTCAGGGGGGACCTCTGCAGCCAAGATAGCCCTTCTGATTTTTATTGGCCACACATAGGTGTGAAATTTTCCATGCCTCTGCCTCTCCTACCTGTCTCAGTGTGGCTTCTTCTTTAAACCACTAGCTGTAGAACTTCCATTTAGCTAGTTATCAGGCAACTCTGAATGATGATTGTTCTGTAGTTTAGTTATAATCCTGATGTGACTGTGGGAGGATTAGAGTACCACATTTTCCTATTCTATCATCTTGACTAGAAGTCAATAATTTTTAAATGTATAAAATATAGTATAATAGCATAAATGAAAATTGAGGTGAAATAATATGAAGATGGGAATAAAATGAACTGATACTTGATGGTAAAAAATGCATGGTATGGTAATATATTCCCTCAGTGCTAAGATGTGCTTCTAAAGCTAAGCTTTCTTTCTAAAAAATATTGAATTTATTGAGGTGACATTGGTTAATAAAATTATATAGGTTTCAGGTGTACAATTCTATAATATATCATCTGTATATTGTATTGTGTTTACCACCCCAAGTCATGCCTCCTTCTGTCTCCATTTATCCTCCCTTTGCCCTCTTCTACATCCCTAAATCTAAACTTTCTGATAACCAGTAAAATAAAACAAATATTTTCAGCCACAAGTTTTAAAATGTCTATAAGTTTTAAATAAACCCATTACTTTAGAGAACTATAATTCCTAATGGATCACACAGAAATTAATTCAGGAAGCAAAAGAAAACCTGCTGGAGGAAGTGGCAAAGTATGTGTTATATATGGTATATTAGGTCATTAAATGGATGGTCAGAGGAAGCTTCATTGAGACATTGATTGTGGAGCACTAACTAGAAGTTGGTAAAGAGCAAGTATTTTGTCCTTCTGGGAAAGGAGGTTCTAGAAAGAAGACCCAAGGCAAAGGCGCTAAAGTTGGGAATGTACTTGATGTATTAGGGAAAGAGTTTATAGGCTAGTGGTTAAGAGATTAAAATCAAGCCAAGCATTTTAGAACAATTTAAGAATTTGGCTTTTATTTTTAGGGAGTTCATAGCCACTAGAAAGTTTTAAGTTGACTTGCTTTTAGAAGGGTAACTCATTGTTGTATTGAAAATCGGCTGAGACAGGGCACAGTTTAAGAAAGGAAGATGATTTAGAAAATTATTTTAAACTCTAGGCAAGAGATAATATTGCCACTGACCAACTTGGTGACAATAAAGGTATGAAAGAAAAAAAAAGATCAAATCTGGATTTTTTTTTTTGGTATACTTTATTGAGAATACAATTACTGGTGTGTGTAGCCCATGTACATGGACCAAGAGGTGTGGGGATGATGGGATGGGGTGCAGAGTGGACATGTATATAATAGTATTTTCTCCAAAATGGATATGGGACATGAGGGACAGTAAGTCAGCGATGACTAATAAAAATTCTACCTGAAAAATTGGAAAGGTGGTGTTTCTTTTAACTGATGTGAGGAAGATGTCTCTTCTTCATAGGTATAGATGTACATAGAAAGATCCAGAGGGCATTTTGATTGGATATCAATTTGATTTACTTGTTAGACATATGAGTAAAGTTGTGGAGTAGGCAGTTAGAATCTATGTTTTGGCCCAGGAAAGAAAGCTGGACTGGAGATTTAAATTTGGGAGTAATGAGTCAAGAGGATAGGTGGGGCTGAATGAGGCAATCCAAAAGAAAGAAGATACAAAAAATAAAGTCATAGAGGAAAAGATGAATGAGTAGGAAAACCCAAGATTGAGCAAACAATGATGTAGAAATAGTTCAGAAGCTTATGATCCTCTGAAAGGTGAATGAAAAGAGAGTGATTAACTGAGTGAAACATTGCTGATAAAGTGAGTTGAAGATTGAGAACTGAATAATAGTTTAGCAATGTGAAGGACATCAGTAACCTAGACAAGAGCTTTCACGGTAACACATAGGGATGAAAACGTGACTGCAATGTGTTTGAAAGCATATAAGGGAAGGCTGTGGAAGAGGAAGTGTGAGCTATTCTTCTTTGTTTTTGGAACCAAAAATTTTTCAATTACTAACATGACCATATCATTTAATGAGCACTATGTTTCATTATATTAGTGTCATTTTTCATCAGGCTTGAGAGCAAGGAAACTTTACTGGGTCACACAATAAGTTATAGAGGAATTTGGCTACAGCCAAGGAAAGGCTTTCTGAAATTGGAGTATATGCCATATGTGGCCCACCAAACTAATGTGGCCCACCAAGCTAATGTGGCCCAAAGTGAGTTATAATTAACTTATTCTTTAGAAAAGTGAGCCTATAAACTCCTGAATACATTGCCCTATTCAGGAGTAGGTTTAACACTCAGGCATGTAAGGATACTCAAGGACATTCATTGGAGAAAAAAGGAACTATTTTAGTGGTAGCATATAAATTCTCTGCTAATTTTTTTAAGTGGATAGCAGCACTGTTGTAATAGTATATATTCTTATAAAATAACTTAATGAGGTATCTGATATATGAGCTCTTTTCAGAAGGTATCCAGCCATGTAATATGAGAAATAGAGACATTTAATGATGATACAAGAAACATTTTATATAGGACAATGACATCTCAAGTTCCCTTCAAAGTAGGCACTGTGGGATCTCACACAGTTCTCCCAATCTCCATCTGCTGCCCCATCAAAGGTCTGAAATCTCTTCCTTTTCAAAGATGATTTCAGTTTTGGGAAAATTCAGAAGTCACAGGTGCCAAATCTGGGCTGTAGGGGAGCTGAGTCACCTGGGTGATGTGATGTTTTGCTGCAAAACTCTGCATGAGACATGATGCATGAGTGGGCTCATTGTCACTATGGGCCTTCTGAATCATCCAAATAGTTTCCATGGAGAGATGTTCAAGATTAATGCAAAATTTTATACAGATTTGGTGCTCTACTTGCTTAGTCATTTTGAATGTGATGGGGACACAGTACACATGCTTATTCAAGGGCGTCCACCACCCCCACTGACTGGTGCAGTGAAGTCGTCATTTTTCACCCATGCACATTCCAGTCCACTCTCCTTGGCTGCCAGGCTACATTGATGTTGTGCAAACTGTTCTTGTTATGTTAACAATAGCTGCGCTTTTTTTCTGGATAGACCTTGTGTATATCATATTGGAGCAAACTGCTGTATAGTTATATAATGCTACAGGTCCTGTCAATAGGATCTAAGCTCATTTGCAAAATTTTTTTTCCTCACAATAAAATATTGTTTTTGATAGAAACTAAAATTTAGTTTATTTAAGGTAGCTTTAAAAAGGTGTTTGCACTTCTGATAGTGGGAATATCAAGAGATGGAAACAAAGTAGGTACTCTAAATTGGACATCTAAGAGCTGATTTTACTTGGACACATAAAGGAAGCTATAGCTAAATGATGTCAAATGTCATTTGACACACAATTTTATTATGTTTAATACCATATGTTCCTAACTGCTCTAAGCCACTCACTCAAATTTTAAAAATTTCTCCTATTTCCACCTGAACTATGCTCCATAATTCACTGTTCTTAGATTTTCTCAACCAGATATATTCAGAAAAGGTGCCTTGATATGAGGTAAATCACTGTGAAGATATAGACCATTTGCCCTTTTTCATGAAATCTCCACCTGTCTAAATCTATACTGATTATATCAAAAGGCTCCTAAGCTCTCTGGTTTACTGTTGGCTCCCAACAATTGGCAATGTAGAGACACAGTAGAAAAAGAGTAAGCGAGAGGCATGCATTTTCTTAAATACTCCCTATAGTTTCTCCCCAAGCTGGCTTATTCTTCTCTAATGTGGCTCTTTCTTTTATTTATTTACTTTTTTAATTCTATGTTTGTGATGATCTTTTCCTTTTGAATCTATTGTTTTTGAAGTGTATGGCATTACCCCTTACAGTTTCTTTATATTTCATCCATACTTCTGTCAAATATTTCTTTACTAAATTTACATCAGGTAGCCTCATTTCAGGGTGACATCTTTTTCTTGTCAGTATACCAATACGGTAATTGGTACTTGAATTGTCCCCAAGAAAAAAAGAATCTTAAAATGATATTCTTATATTGGATCATGCATATGTTTAAGAAGTCAGGGATATTCTTCCTGGAGGTTGGGGAATGCCAATGGCTAATGGTGAATGCCATCTATAGCATGAGATGTTGTGCAGGTGTAGAGTTTTGGGAAGAAAATGGCTGAAGCATTTAATCATTATGGCACTAGGAGTAATTATCATTATATTTGGTTCTTCTGGATAACTCTAGGACATATAAATAGGGAAAATGTGAAATTAACAGCTATAAAGTGCAATAAAAATAAATGTGGAGAACCAGAAGAGCACAATGAAAACTTTGAAGGAGCCCTACATCTTTTTGTAATTGTGTTTCAGAGATGCAGGGCTGCCTCACTACTCAAACTTTCTAACCTCTTAAGCTAACACAACAGCAGTGAATGGGAAAAGAGAGAGAGATGTTGAGACATAAGACATGTGGAAATGATGATGAGGTTGAAAACACGGAACCTTTGAATTCCACGAACCTCTTTCGTCAGTGAAGCTAAAGTTTCCTTCTTTCTTTAATCCCCAGGGGATCATCTGTACTCTGCTTAATAGCCCTACACAGATGGTATACAGGCAGTTTCCTCACAAATTGATAAAATATTCTTACCATCCCACACTTACCATCCCCCCATTGCCTCTATCCCCATAAGAAACGTTAGTCCTGGATGGTTCCAAAACAAAAATAAGAACAGCTTCAAAGCAAGATAGACTACGCACCAAATAGGTGTAGAACATCGACTGGAGAACTATATGGGAAGGAATTCTAAAGAGATTAGGCAATGGAAGATAAAATATAAAATTGTCTTAGGCTAATTTTTTTCCTTGAGTGCATTCACCCTGGATTCAAGGTGTGTAATGTATTGGTTATCTCACTGAGAAATGCTATGAAGTAGTCTGCTAGACTGGCTAATTGAAGCCAGGTCTCAAAGGTAGCTAACACTTAATGAGATCGAAATAGCTAAACTTTTTCAACATATTATGTAACAGAGTCCTCAAACATTAGCAAGTGTCAGAGTCACATGGTTGTTTTGTTAAAACACAGATTCCTACCCCATACTCTACAGGTGTATAATTTGGTAGTCTAGGATACAGGCACAAATAGGGATTTCTAAAAAGTTTCCATAAGAAACTGACAGTCTCTCTGGGGAATCAAACTTTGAGAATAATTGTGATTAAGCTTATTTACTTAAAGTGGGATATACAGGCAAGCAATATCAACATCAACAGGAATATATCTACTACAAATACTAAATATATCAACTGTATCAGAATTTATAATTTTAACAAGACTCCTAGTAGATTAATATGCACATTACATTTGAGAAGCACTACTTTAAAGGACTATAAAGGCTCAGGGTAATGGAAGAGCAAAATGGATTTATTTTTATGTATAACACAATAAGCCATGATTTATCCAAACCCTTCCCTTCAAGTGTTCCCAGAGGACATACAGTACAATGTGGTCTAACAAATATATAAGTAAAGGGAGCATACAGCTTCCTTGAACAGCTCTACATACTCTTTGTAGATTAGGAATGACAGTGAAGGATGCAGAGTGGAGTGTGGTTTTCTGATCTTAATTAGAATAAAGAAATGACTGTGTATACAAAGTGACCATAGTGACAGGGATGATTAATACATAGATTCAACAGTGTGTTCTCACTAAGGCTGGCCTGGCTACCTCTATTACTAAATGCTCAACTTGGCAGCAACAGAGGTCAAATCTGAGTTACTAATATGGCATCATTCCCTAGGGAAACAAGATGGCTGTCCAGTGACACAGGCCTTCTTTTTTCATGCAAAAAGACAACACATTGTTCAGTATCAACTTTGCATTATCTGCCTGCAGTGTTTCTACCTGAAGCACTATTCCTTTGTGCAGAATATACCTTTTCCATTGACTTTACCATTTTATGACGGCAATACAAACTTATTTCTAGCAATGGGATTTATGTTAAGTCAAATGAACATAACCTAGAGCCCACACCCATGGAATTTTTTAACGGTGTTACCACCATGTTCCATTCCCAATAACTAGCTTGCCACAATGGTGGGATGTGTTGCTGAATTCTCAGATTAGGGCTAGCCAAGAGATGATTTACCATGAGATTGCATTGTTCTCCTACAGTAGGTGGCATATGCCTTAAATTAGAGGTCAGCATATTTTTACTTCCTACTCTGTGACCTCAGGATGAATGTAATTTGAATTTCTATGACCAGGGGGTAAATGTTTCCATCAGGAAATTTAGTCATGTTGTAAATGAATTAGAAGCTCAGCTTGATCCCTGGCCATTTGTGAACTCCTCATGCTATTGAATCTCTCATGAGTGCAAATATTTTCTGTACTGGCTGGGGGTAACTGGTCCTGATGATGACCTCGGGCAAGTACAATAAGGGGAAGGGAGGCAAAAGGACCAGGCATAAATCCAGGAGGTTTACTAAGATGCCCATTCTCCCTTTCCCCGAAGGCTGAGTAACCAAAACTTGTGGCAAGTCATTAAAGACAAGTCCACCAAGGACACAGATCATACATGAATGGATGTTTGTGTCATTCTACAAGGAAAAAAAAAAAGCTATTCAGCTGAGGTGCTTACAGAAGATAAAGAGAAGGAGGAATGAGTGGTGGGAGAAGGTAGCTATGATTAACAAATTAGGTCTCCTGACAGTTACTAAATTGAGACTATAGCAATTATGTCTTCTTAAATCAACCCCTACCTGTCCCTTGGTTTTGTTTTGTTTTGTTTTGTTTTATTTTTAAATATTACCTTATATGAAGAACACTAATAATGGCTAACCTTTAAGGAGCATAATGATATGATAGCTGATGGGACTTCATATTTCCTTTTATGGGAAACCCAAATTTTCTCTTCCATTTGTATCTGCCTTGCTCTGTGCTCTGATGTAGCTGAGGCAAGTCTATTCAAAGTGTGTATGAAAGGTTGTGCTGGTCCCTGGACCATTTTTCCCTGGTCTCAATGATGTAAGTGCAAATTGTGAGTAAGCTATAAGAAACCTCTGTAGCAATTTGCTGTAACAGCTAAGTGAGTGATAATGGGCTCATATTAGTGAACAAAGAAAAGATCAGTTCAAGTGTGTGTGGACCAGTCTTGAGTCCATTTCTGTGACCATATTATAGTGGGTAATGCTATAAGGTTAGTTTTCCAAATATAATCCAATATAATATAAATTCAGAGAAAATGCACACATTTTCATAACTAAGTTTATAATCATTTAAATTTCTATACTTTTTCTTAACTAACACATTTTAGCTAAATTTACAAAATAAAATGTATTATGTGTTTTAACCTTAATAAATTAATGATGAATATAATTTACTAGACTTTTTGTCATAAAAACACTTTTATACATATGATCGCAATGATTAAACAAATTATGGTGATGAAATGATACTGAGGGAATGAAGATCAAACAGTTTATATTGGTTTTACTGAGTAGTATGATCCCACATGTATCTCATATATAAGTTTTATATAAAACAGAATGGAATTTAGGAAACATATGTAGTTTACCAACCTAAGGTGTGACAGAGAAAGCTGTTTCAGCAATATAGAATAATTCTTTGATAGCTAAATTTTTTAATTTGGGTAAACTTAGCATTATAAAAACTAATTTTAAAAAGTTAAATAGCTTTTGGTTAATTAGCTTTAAAAGAATCAGCCATCAATTATCAGCTTTATTCTTTAAAACTATCACCTTCATGGAACATTTGACATAAATACAAAGAAAAAGGCTGGAAAGCTCTAGATCTTAGTTTATGAAAGTCTCCCAAATCTGGGGTGATACACAAAGATAACTACAAAAAAATTTGAGTCCCATCACTTCAGCCTGACTGCTCTATCTATCAGTATCTCCATAGGACACAGGTTGACCAAGAACTTCTGTCAAATTACCTACCACAAAACCAGTCCCACGCTAATTCAAACTTGTGGCCCCAACATGTTCCCTTCTTTCTCTACTTTTCGCCTCAGTGTGTTGATCTTTTTTTTACTCTTCCAAATCTATTCTCCTTCCAAATGCATGTGTTTTGTTTTTACTGATATCTGTGTCTAGCATTATTTTAAGTTCTTCTTTGAATACCTATAAATGTGAACAGCTTTCAAAATGTTTTGTTTTGGCAAAGGAGTTCCCCACCCCCCCAATTAAGATGTCCACAATCTTTACCATAATACTGGGCAGGAATTCTGATAAATATTGATGAACTTATCAGTTTGTGAAATAGAGTAATTTTAAATTAAGAACTTTTTTTTTTAATTGAAAGTATATTTTCTATGCAGAAATAACTATTAGTTATTATTAGTAAGTAATATTATTACTTTGGAGAGTAATAATATTAGGTGTATAAAAGTTACAGTTGCAAAATTATAGTTTTTTTGTACCCTTAGTTTAGCTTACATAACTTTTAATCTTATTTATAGTACTAGTAAGCTGAATATAAAAGTTGGGCAATCACTTTCAAGTAGATCTCTGATTAATAGTGGATTAATTCAAACTGAACAACTTGAAAGTGCCAGGATAAAACAGATTATGAAAATGCACTGTTTCTGGGATTTAAAATAGTTTCTCCAATATATAAAATGTTTCCCTCTGACTTTCATCATAGAGCCTAAGCTGATAAAATAAACTTTTGAAAATGTTCAAGAAGCTTATTTAATTTAATTTGGTTTATTTAGTTTTTAAAATAAAAATTGTCTATACTGTGGGCAAGAGATATGACTAAGAAAGTTTATTTCATTAATGTTATAAAGAATATTAAATTAAATTTACTTAGCTAGATCAGCTTCTCATATGATGAGCCTATTCTCTTATACCTGTTATAGTTTTTCTTTTTAATTTTTAAATCTATGTTATTCAGTATAATGTAGAGGAAAGTACTTAAGGAAGTACTCTTTTTAAGAATACTTTAAACATTTCAGTGCATTTGTGGCACTTTATTAATCAAACCAAAGCTCATTTACTGTTCTATTATAGAGACATTGTGATAGGAAAGAGTTTGTTGTCTTAATATATGTCTGCTTTTATACAGAATACAAACACTACTTTATTATATAATATGTAAAATATGTTCTCCAATTAACTGACTGCTTCCAGGGGAAAATTATTCATTGAAATAAATTATTGTTCTGTCATGTATTCTTAATTGACATTTGGTATAATCACAAAATTCTCATGTTTTACTCTTTAGTCCTATTTCTCATTAAAGAACCTTGCCTTATTGTTTATGGCATATATTTCTTTGAGTGATTTTAGAGGTGAGAAAACAGATTTAACTTTAGAGTTATGACCACTGATATAATTCTTTCAGAGATTCTGAAAAAAGCACACTCTTATTATACAAATTGGTCCACAGAGTAAAATATTTGAAATATTTATTGCAAATTAAATCTAAAATTAGAAATGGGAGAAGACTATGCATGACTTACCTTGCTTCCTAGAATATAAATCCCATTTAAATCAACCAGAAACTCAGAAAATATAGAAAAATATGTGAAGTTGTCAGGAGATATGTTCATTATTTTGTTGCTACCATTTGTTTTTTTAACTTTATTTTTTTATTTTTACACTATCACAGATGTCCTCATTTCCCCACTTTGTTCACCTATTCCCTCCCCCCTCAACCCAGCCGTCAGTAGACTGGTCTCTGTGTCTATGGGTTATGCATATGTTCTTTGGCTAATCCCTTCACCTTCTTTCATCCAGTTCTCCACCTCCACCTCCACTCCTGTTTTAATTTGCCATGCCCTTTCTTTTATATATATACTTCCTGTGGGTCTTTTATTAACTAAGGTGTTTTGCTTTTATTCTTTAAAACATGGGCTGTCTATGCATGAAAAGTTGCTTGGGATTTAAGTGGTCCTATTTATTTTTGCTATGCACTTTATTTTATATTCAATATAGCACTGCTGGTGGGCCTTGCATTAAATGAGGTGTTTTTGCTTACTTATCCTTTGACACATGGGCTGCCTATGCATGAAAATTTGCTTGAGTTTTAAGTAAGATTTTTTAATGGCACATCTAAAATCAAAAACATATTTTACTGTAAATTAAACATAATTTATAACATTTCAATAATAATTATAATAGAGAAAACTAGTTAAAAATAGAAAACACTTTTATTTGTTTTTTATTAACACTGTATTAATTCACAAGTTTAACAAATTTGATTCCCCTACACTGTTAATACTATGTGCAATTTTTAATTATTGAACTCTTAAAAACATTTTAAATTACATTTACAGATTTGACATAAGTTTGTCAGACTTCTAAAAGGATAGATTAACATATCAAATGTGTTTTTAATAGATGATTAAGTAACTCAATTTAATCAATCATACTTACAAGTTCATTGAATCTAATTCTTTAAAACATTGAAATACTGTTTAAAAGCTTAGTCTAGGAAAGCTTAGGGACTTCTAGTTGAGATGGCAGCACAGGTAAGCACAGTTCACCTCCATGCACAACAATCTTAAAATTACAACTAAATTACAACAAATATCACTCAGGACTGTCAGAAACTCAGTTGAATTAAAGTCTGACAACTATGGAATCAAAGAAACCACATCCATCCAGACTCGTAGGAGGGGGAGTGATACAGAATGGGATGGCCTCACATCCATGTGTGGTGGATAAAAATTTGGGAAGGATATGTCCAGAGCAAAGAGTTGCAGCTGCACACCAACCCCCCAGCCCCCACCCAGCACTGGGTTCCAGTGCCAGGAAGCAAGTCCCCATAACTTCTGGCTACAAAAACCAGCAGGGATTGAGTAGATGAAAGAAATTTCTGGAGTCCCATGCAGTTCCTCTTAAAGAAACCACACCAGACTCAGACTCACTCCTTCTGAGTTCCAACCTGTGGTGGCAGCTTGAAAGACACCAGTGTCATAAAGGGAGGAACTGAAGTACCTGGCATCAAGGTGAGAGCTGGAGGACAACTTTCTCCTAGACAGAAAGGTTGGCAGAGACCATTGTCCCTTTTGTGAACCCTTCCCAAATACAGACACAGATCCAGAAGAGGGGTGCCATATCTGAGACTCCACCAACCTGGCTAACACTATTTATCCCACCATGAAGATTCCCTGAGGCTTTTTCCTTCCCAGTTTACAGCTTACAACAGTGGCTTTTCCATATGAATTCCTGGTCTTGGCTCATGCTTCACAACTTCTTAAATCCTCTTAAACACAAAACAGCTGGCCTCAGTGAGCCCCAACCCTATACTACTTGCTAAGTGACCTCAGGCCCAGCACTAGCAGCAGCCAACCTAGAGTCATAGATTGGCTTCAACTGGGAATCTCCAAGCTCAACACAAGTGGCAGCCATCTCATATTGCTTTATAGCTCAGGTAAAGTGTCTCCAGGCAAAACACAGGTGGGAGCGAACCTTGGCTTGTACCTCCCAGGAAATGCCAGGGCCTGTGTACCCAGACCTGTGGACAGCTATATACCACATTGAAGTACCACCACTCTGCCCCTGCACATCAGATCCTCCATGGAGAGCAGAGGTTGGTGGTCAGTGGTCTCAGCCAATTCCTGCAGCTGACTGGCCAAGGTAAATCCCTCCCATTGAACTGCCAACAGCAACTAAGGCTCAACTATAAGAGGAGGATGGTAGTGGAGGCTGTACCATTGGACCCTACAGGGTCCATTTGGCCATGATATCAAGACAAGGAGTCATAGCAGCTCTACCTAATACATAGAAACAAACACAAGGAGCCTGCCAAAATGGGGAGACCTAGGAACAGGCTCCAAATAAAAGAACAGATCAAAACTCTAGAAAGGGAAATAAATGAAATGGAGGTAAGCAATCTATCAGACTATCAGATGCAGAGTTCAAAACACTGGTTATAAGGATACACTAGGAACTTAGTGAGGACCTCAATAGCATAAAAAATATCCAGTCATAGATGAAGGACACACTAATTGAAATAAAGAACAATTTATGGGGGAACAACAGTTGAATGAATGAAACCCAGAATCATCAATTATTTGGAACATAAAGAATAAAAATAAGTCAGAACAACAGAAGAAAAAAGAATCCAAAAAACAAGGATATTGTAAGCAGGCTCTGAGACAACTTCAAGCATTCCAACATTCTCATTGTAGTGGTGCTAGAATGAGAAAAGAAAGTGAAAGAACTTGGAAATCTATTGGAAAAAAAAAAAGAAAGAAAACATACCAATTTGGGAAGGAAATAGACATTCAAGTCCAGGAAGCACAGAGTCCCAAACAAGATGGATGCAAAGAGGCCCACTCCAAGACACATCATAATTAAAAATGGCAAAGGTTAAAGGTATATAGAGAATCTTAAAAGCAGCAAGAAAAAAACAGTTACTTACAGGGAAGTTTCCATTAAGACTGTCAGCTGATTTCTCAAAAGAAACTTTGTGGGTTAGAAAAGATTGGCAAGAAATATTCTAAGTCATGAAAAGCAGAGACCTACAGCAAATATTGCTCTACCTAGCGAAGATATCATTTAGAATCCACGAGCAAATAATGAGCTTCCCAGACAAGAAAAAAAAAAAAAAAAAAACAGAGTTCGTCATCACCAAACCATTATTACATGAAATATTAAAGGGACTTATTTAAAAAACAGAAGATTAAAACTATGAACAATAAAGTGGCAAAAAATACATACCTATCAACAATTGAATCTAAAAAAAAGCTAACCACACAAGAAGAACAGGGACAGAATATGGATATGGAGAGTTTTTGTTGGTTGCCAGATGGGAGGAGGAGTGTGTGGAGTAATGGGTGAAGAGGTGAGGGGATTAAGTACAAATAGGTAGTTACAGAATAGCCATGGGGATGTAAAGTACAGTTTAGGAAATGGAATAGCCAAAGAACTTACACACATGATCAGTGGACATGAACAATGGTGTAGGGATTGCCTGAGGAAATGGTGGGGGTGCTGGGTGGAGGGGGCAAAAGGGGGAAAAATTGGGACAACTGTAATAACATAATCAATAAAATATAATTTGAAAAATAAAAGCTTAGTTTAATCTCTTATTTTAAATCACATATCTAACAACAATGAAAACTCCCTAAGTTGAAATTTCACTAAAGGAAGTAAATTTACACTCTCAAATGAAGTTTTGGTAAAAGATTTGTCATCATTATCTTGCTAGAGATTTTATTTATTGTTGTAGAGTTTAAGAACGGTTCATGATTCAAGGTTTCTAATTGATTCTAAAGGAGCCACAGGTTAAGAAGTTGAGCCTATTCAAGAAGAACTTGTTAGCTTTTTTTTTTAATCATTCAGTCCTCATAAACATTTTAAAAGAGTATCTTCAGTGATTTTTTTTCTCTAATTTCAAGCAGCGAGTGTGTTTTTTTTTTTTTTAACAGAGTCTGCCTGATTAGATAGAGTCTATAACCTTTGCAATGGTGGGGGGATGTGGGGGATGAGAGAAACTTCGCTCACTTTTTAAATGCCTTTCTATAATCATTATATTTTTAAAAAGTTTAATATGGCCTTTCCCTTTATCTTAACTATATCTGTGTGATGGCCTAAAAATAAAATCCTGTAGTATTCTGATATTATTAATTTTTATCATTTTCATATGCCTGAATTTGGATATATTATAATTTGCTTAGAGTTTTATATTTTGCTATTTAGCCCAGCTGATACAGTAAGCAAATGTTGATAAGCCTTTTGACATCACTATTATGACTTCTTTGCTTGTTATCTTTTTCACTTATTTTTGCCAAGAAGAAATGGCCTTCTGCTTCATGACAAATTCTGAGAGAAAACTGTGAATAAACTGTTGCCCCTCCTCTTTTATATTCTGTTTTTGCATATCTGTGTTTCTTTTTTCTCGGTTATAAAAAATGTGATACTATATTTTAAAATATTGTGGTTAATGTTCCCAATTTAAGAAAATAGAATGAACAACCCCTTTATTATGCTGTAGTCTCCATGAACTCCCAGTGGCAGTGTGATGAAAAGTATTATTTATTAATTACATGCCCTTTCTTGCATGCATTACTTTATTTATTCCTCAAAATAATGTATATCATGGATTATAAGAATCTGGGAAACTTGCATAAGATCACAAAGTTAGAAAATATTGGGGCCAAGATTTTGAACATTGGTCTTTTGACTTTTGAACTGTATTAGTCACATATTGATGCATAACAATATTAAAAACAAAGTGCTTTACAACAGCATGCATTTACCATTTCACAGTTTCTTTGGGTCAGGTGTTCAGAAAAAACATAGCCAGGTCCTCTGCTTGCAGTCTCACAAGACTGTAATCAAGGAACAGTCAGAGCTATAATCTCAGCTGAGACTTGGCTAGAGAAGCATCAGCTTCCAAGCTTACTCCATCCCCTTCCTGTGATTATAGGACTGAAGTTTTCTGTGTCTAGCTGGCTGTCAGCTGAGATTGCCTTCAACTCCTAAAGGCTGCCATAATTCTTTGTCATGTGGGCCTCTCAACATAGCTAATTACTTTGCCAAAGCCAGCAAGGGAAAAAGAAAGAGCCTCAAAAGATAGTCACTAGAATCTCATGTAATATAACTCCTTAATCTACACATAAGTATAATTTTTGTCATTTTTGACAGACTCTTTTGGTTAGAAGCAAGCTACAGGTCCCACCCACACTCAAGGGGAGGGAATCAAATAAAACCAGAAGGCGAACACAATGCAAGGGGTGAGGGGAGCACATTAAGAGTTTATCTACAATGAAGCCTTTCCAGTTTCTCTAAGTTTAGCATCCAACTTGTGGGTCGGTGATTATTTCTGTGTCCCAGAAGAATAAAGATACCATGGTTGTTCCAAGGGACTCTAGGTTATCACGTACACTTCTTAAATTGATAGCCCCTGTATGACCTGAAGTTTTATTGAATTATTGGTAATGCCAACTATCTATTCTTTCTTTTGAATGGTAAACTATAAGGTCAGATATTATATCTTTCTCTATATCACCTGTATCTATATTTATGTATATCATCTACAATCTGGAAAGTTAGTTCTATGGTGACATCACTGACAATTACGTTAGAGTTATTTCCATTTAAACCCTTGACATTTTGTCAGAAAATTATAGGGCGCGGTATTCTAAATAGTGAAATTTTACATCTGTAAGTTTTTTGTGTGAGTTTCTCATGAACTCAAAAGAAAACTAGCAAAATTTTCCTCATTTCATATTAAAATAAAGTTTTGTGTATTTCCAGAGTAATAGCAAGATATAGGGAAAGGAGATATAAACTATGAGACACTAAACCTGGAACTTGGCTTTTGGATGCTTTTATTAGCTAAACCACTTTGGTCAGGCCGTTTAGATACTTGTGGTAGAATATGTGGAGATACCAGAGGATTGGCTTCATTTTCCTCACAGGCACATGTAGATTATAGATATAGATGATATAGATATAGATATAGATGATATAGATATAAATAGATATATAGATTTAGATGATATAGATATTATAAAGAGATGGCAGCTGCTCTTGTAGTTATAAAATTCTATGATTCTGTTTTTAGTTGGATAAATAACATATAAAACAAGTATGACTTCTAAACCAAAATTTATTTTATATATATTTATATATATAAAAATATATACATACACACACACACATTTACTTAATACTTTACTTATAATAGAATAAGGTTACCAACCATTTTCTAAGTGCTAAGGTATTTATGTCCATTTCCAAGGAAAAAGTTAAGAATAGAAGATAAAAAAAGTTATTCCTAAAGTTTTATACTTTTATGTTTATATCATGCTTGATATGTCACCTATTATACATCGTGAAATAAAAATCATAAGTAAATAAAAGACACGGCTAAGTAATATGAGTGATGTGCACTCAAAGCTGCCCATTTTGTAATGGTTTGCTCTCCTGAAGTTAGTCAAACATAAATTGTAAAGACCTATATAGTTTTGCAAAGCAATATGCTTCCAATTTCTGTAAGTTTTTGCTTAATCATTGCTGACTTGATTGGTATCATTTTCCATCTTTAGCAAATATTGTATGTGCTTTATATATCTCTAACATTCAAACACAACCCAGTCCTAATTGGTGTTTTCTTGATGAAGTTACTGGGCACACATATGGTTTCTTTTTACCAAGTAGTTATCTAGTACAATATGAAAATATGCTTAGCTGAAATGTATAGTTCATATAATTGTAAACCAAGAAATATGATAAATAAAAATAGAAAAACTACTTCCAGGAAAGTCCTGCAATGTTTCGATAAAGAAGTTTTGAGCACAAAAAGAGTTTTTTTTAACATATGAATTTTAGACTCTATAGTTTCCTCAAGAACAACTGTATAATGGCTATGCTTATTGTTTACTTCACTGAAAACTGCATATTAGCTATGTTTTTATATTTTAATTTGTTTTAATCAAATAATGCACATTTAGGAGCTTTGTTTATGGTTTCATTTGCAGGGGGCAACATGCAAGAGAAAGCAATAAACATTCTTGGCTTAAACCAGGGAAATATTGTTGTGAGAAACTTTATACAATTCCTATTATTATATATGTTTGATTTGTTGTTGTATAGCAACAAGTAGTGGGTTCTGTGCACAGAGTCACTTTCTTTATTTTAATGTTTAGAATGAACACAAATGGTCAACTGCTCTCTCTGGAGAACTCACTCTTTCAGCTTCGCTGAATTGGGTTAATTAGAAAAACAATGGGCTACCCCCCTTCCCACTGCCACCTCCACAGTATTTCTGGAGAGTAATTCATCTGTGTTATAATTGCAAATTTATGTAAGTGAGAAACTTTTGCAGAAAATATTAAATATCCAATTATGATTTATAACATACATATATTTAATTATTATAACATGCATTATGTATATGTATCTGTGTGTGTACGTGCTTGTGTGTGTTGATCC